>OY720376.1:0-2500 GCA_963082945.1 Cerastis leucographa
GGTTAGGTTAGGTTAGGTTAGGTTAGGTTAGGTTAGGTTAGGTTAGGTTAGGTTAGGTTAGGTTAGGTTAGGTTAGGTTAGGTTAGGTTAGGTTAGGTTAGGTTAGGTTAGGTTAGGTTAGGTTAGGTTAGGTTAGGTTAGGTTAGGTTAGGTTAGGTTAGGTTAGGTTAGGTTAGGTTAGGTTAGGTTAGGTTAGGTTAGGTTAGGTTAGGTTAGGTTAGGTTAGGTTAGGTTAGGTTAGGTTAGGTTAGGTTAGGTTAGGTTAGGTTAGGTTAGGTTAGGTTAGGTTAGGTTAGGTTAGGTTAGGTTAGGTTAGGTTAGGTTAGGTTAGGTTAGGTTAGGTTAGGTTAGGTTAGGTTAGGTTAGGTTAGGTTAGGTTAGGTTAGGTTAGGTTAGGTTAGGTTAGGTTAGGTTAGGTTGGTTAGGTTAGGTTAGGTTAGGTTAGGTTAGGTTAGGTTAGGTTAGGTTAGGTTAGGTTAGGTTAGGTTAGGTTAGGTTAGGTTAGGTTAGGTTAGGTTAGGTTAGGTTAGGTTAGGTTAGGTTAGGTTAGGTTAGGTTAGGTTAGGTTAGGTTAGGTTAGGTTAGGTTAGGTTAGGTTAGGTTAGGTTAGGTTAGGTTAGGTTAGGTTAGGTTAGGTTAGGTTAGGTTAGGTTAGGTTAGGTTAGGTTAGGTTAGGTTAGGTTAGGTTAGGTTAGGTTAGGTTAGGTTAGGTTAGGTTAGGTTAGGTTAGGTTAGGTTAGGTTAGGTTAGGTTAGGTTAGGTTAGGTTAGGTTAGGTTAGGTTAGGTTAGGTTAGGTTAGGTTAGGTTAGGTTAGGTTAGGTTAGGTTAGGTTAGGTTAGGTTAGGTTAGGTTAGGTTAGGTTAGGTTAGGTTAGGTTAGGTTAGGTTAGGTTAGGTTAGGTTAGGTTAGGTTAGGTTAGGTTAGGTTAGGTTAGGTTAGGTTAGGTTAGGTTAGGTTAGGTTAGGTTAGGTTAGGTTAGGTTAGGTTAGGTTAGGTTAGGTTAGGTTAGGTTAGGTTAGGTTAGGTTAGGTTAGGTTAGGTTAGGTTAGGTTAGGTTAGGTTAGGTTAGGTTAGGTTAGGTTAGGTTAGGTTAGGTTAGGTTAGGTTAGGTTAGGTTAGGTTAGGTTAGGTTAGGTTAGGTTAGGTTAGGTTAGGTTAGGTTAGGTTAGGTTAGGTTAGGTTAGGTTAGGTTAGGTTAGGTTAGGTTAGGTTAGGTTAGGTTAGGTTAGGTTAGGTTAGGTTAGGTTAGGTTAGGTTAGGTTAGGTTAGGTTAGGTTAGGTTAGGTTAGGTTAGGTTAGGTTAGGTTAGGTTAGGTTAGGTTAGGTTAGGTTAGGTTAGGTTAGGTTAGGTTAGGTTAGGTTAGGTTAGGTTAGGTTAGGTTAGGTTAGGTTAGGTTAGGTTAGGTTAGTTAGGTTAGGTTAGGTTAGGTTAGGTTAGGTTAGGTTAGGTTAGGTTAGGTTAGGTTAGGTTAGGTTAGGTTAGGTTAGGTTAGGTTAGGTTAGGTTAGGTTAGGTTAGGTTAGGTTAGGTTAGGTTAGGTTAGGTTAGGTTAGGTTAGGTTAGGTTAGGTTAGGTTAGGTTAGGTTAGGTTAGGTTAGGTTAGGTTAGGTTAGGTTAGGTTAGGTTAGGTTAGGTTAGGTTAGGTTAGGTTAGGTTAGGTTAGGTTAGGTTAGGTTAGGTTAGGTTAGGTTAGGTTAGGTTAGGTTAGGTTAGGTTAGGTTAGGTTAGGTTAGGTTAGGTTAGGTTAGGTTAGGTTAGGTTAGGTTAGGTTAGGTTAGGTTAGGTTAGGTTAGGTTAGGTTAGGTTAGGTTAGGTTAGGTTAGGTTAGGTTAGGTTAGGTTAGGTTAGGTTAGGTTAGGTTAGGTTAGGTTAGGTTAGGTTAGGTTAGGTTAGGTTAGGTTAGGTTAGGTTAGGTTAGGTTAGGTTAGGTTAGGTTAGGTTAGGTTAGGTTAGGTTAGGTTAGGTTAGGTTAGGTTAGGTTAGGTTAGGTTAGGTTAGGTTAGGTTAGGTTAGGTTAGGTTAGGTTAGGTTAGGTTAGGTTAGGTTAGGTTAGGTTAGGTTAGGTTAGGTTAGGTTAGGTTAGGTTAGGTTAGGTTAGGTTAGGTTAGGTTAGGTTAGGTTAGGTTAGGTTAGGTTAGGTTAGGTTAGGTTAGGTTAGGTTAGGTTAGGTTAGGTTAGGTTAGGTTAGGTTAGGTTAGGTTAGGTTAGGTTAGGTTAGGTTAGGTTAGGTTAGGTTAGGTTAGGTTAGGTTAGGTTAGGTTAGGTTAGGTTAGGTTAGGTTAGGTTAGGTTAGGTTAGGTTAGGTTAGGTTAGGTTAGGTTAGGTTAGGTTAGGTTAGGTTAGGTTAGGTTAGGTTAGGTTAGGTTAGGTTAGGTTAGGTTAGGTTAGGTTAGGTTAGGTTAGGTTAGGTTAGGTTAGGTTAGGTTAGGTTAGGTTAGGTTAGGTTAGGTTAGGTTAGGTTAGGTTAGGTTAGGTTAGGTTAGGTTAGGTTAGGTTAGG